>OX457101.1:15452500-15460545 GCA_949752805.1 Deilephila elpenor | reverse complement strand
CTAACCTAACCTAACCTAACCTAACCTAACCTAACCTAACCTAACCTAACCTAACCTAACCTAACCTAACCTAACCTAACCTAACCTAACCTAACCTAACCTAACCTAACCTAACCTAACCTAACCTAACCTAACCTAACCTAACCTAACCTAACCTAACCTAACCTAACCTAACCTAACCTAACCTAACCTAACCTAACCTAACCTAACCTAACCTAACCTAACCTAACCTAACCTAACCTAACCTAACCTAACCTAACCTAACCTAACCTAACCTAACCTAACCTAACCTAACCTAACCTAACCTAACCTAACCTAACCTAACCTAACCTAACCTAACCTAACCTAACCTAACCTAACCTAACCTAACCTAACCTAACCTAACCTAACCTAACCTAACCTAACCTAACCTAACCTAACCTAACCTAACCTAACCTAACCTAACCTAACCTAACCTAACCTAACCTAACCTAACCTAACCTAACCTAACCTAACCTAACCTAACCTAACCTAACCTAACCTAACCTAACCTAACCTAACCTAACCTAACCTAACCTAACCTAACCTAACCTAACCTAACCTAACCTAACCTAACCTAACCTAACCTAACCTAACCTAACCTAACCTAACCTAACCTAACCTAACCTAACCTAACCTAACCTAACCTAACCTAACCTAACCTAACCTAACCTAACCTAACCTAACCTAACCTAACCTAACCTAACCTAACCTAACCTAACCTAACCTAACCTAACCTAACCTAACCTAACCTAACCTAACCTAACCTAACCTAACCTAACCTAACCTAACCTAACCTAACCTAACCTAACCTAACCTAACCTAACCTAACCTAACCTAACCTAACCTAACCTAACCTAACCTAACCTAACCTAACCTAACCTAACCTAACCTAACCTAACCTAACCTAACCTAACCTAACCTAACCTAACCTAACCTAACCTAACCTAACCTAACCTAACCTAACCTAACCTAACCTAACCTAACCTAACCTAACCTAACCTAACCTAACCTAACCTAACCTAACCTAACCTAACCTAACCTAACCTAACCTAACCTAACCTAACCTAACCTAACCTAACCTAACCTAACCTAACCTAACCTAACCTAACCTAACCTAACCTAACCTAACCTAACCTAACCTAACCTAACCTAACCTAACCTAACCTAACCTAACCTAACCTAACCTAACCTAACCTAACCTAACCTAACCTAACCTAACCTAACCTAACCTAACCTAACCTAACCTAACCTAACCTAACCTAACCTAACCTAACCTAACCTAACCTAACCTAACCTAACCTAACCTAACCTAACCTAACCTAACCTAACCTAACCTAACCTAACCTAACCTAACCTAACCTAACCTAACCTAACCTAACCTAACCTAACCTAACCTAACCTAACCTAACCTAACCTAACCTAACCTAACCTAACCTAACCTAACCTAACCTAACCTAACCTAACCTAACCTAACCTAACCTAACCTAACCTAACCTAACCTAACCTAACCTAACCTAACCTAACCTAACCTAACCTAACCTAACCTAACCTAACCTAACCTAACCTAACCTAACCTAACCTAACCTAACCTAACCTAACCTAACCTAACCTAACCTAACCTAACCTAACCTAACCTAACCTAACCTAACCTAACCTAACCTAACCTAACCTAACCTAACCTAACCTAACCTAACCTAACCTAACCTAACCTAACCTAACCTAACCTAACCTAACCTAACCTAACCTAACCTAACCTAACCTAACCTAACCTAACCTAACCTAACCTAACCTAACCTAACCTAACCTAACCTAACCTAACCTAACCTAACCTAACCTAACCTAACCTAACCTAACCTAACCTAACCTAACCTAACCTAACCTAACCTAACCTAACCTAACCTAACCTAACCTAACCTAACCTAACCTAACCTAACCTAACCTAACCTAACCTAACCTAACCTAACCTAACCTAACCTAACCTAACCTAACCTAACCTAACCTAATCCTAACCTAACCTAACCTAACCTAACCTAACCTAACCTAACCTAACCTAACCTAACCTAACCTAACCTAACCTAACCTAACCTAACCTAACCTAACCTAACCTAACCTAACCTAACCTAACCTAACCTAACCTAACCTAACCTAACCTAACCTAACCTAACCTAACCTAACCTAACCTAACCTAACCTAACCTAACCTAACCTAACCTAACCTAACCTAACCTAACCTAACCTAACCTAACCTAACCTAACCTAACCTAACCTAACCTAACCTAACCTAACCTAACCTAACCTAACCTAACCTAACCTAACCTAACCTAACCTAACCTAACCTAACCTAACCTAACCTAACCTAACCTAACCTAACCTAACCTAACCTAACCTAACCTAACCTAACCTAACCTAACCTAACCTAACCTAACCTAACCTAACCTAACCTAACCTAACCTAACCTAACCTAACCTAACCTAACCTAACCTAACCTAACCTAACCTAACCTAACCTAACCTAACCTAACCTAACCTAACCTAACCTAACCTAACCTAACCTAACCTAACCTAACCTAACCTAACCTAACCTAACCTAACCTAACCTAACCTAACCTAACCTAACCTAACCTAACCTAACCTAACCTAACCTAACCTAACCTAACCTAACCTAACCTAACCTAACCTAACCTAACCTAACCTAACCTAACCTAACCTAACCTAACCTAACCTAACCTAACCTAACCTAACCTAACCTAACCTAACCTAACCTAACCTAACCTAACCTAACCTAACCTAACCTAACCTAACCTAACCTAACCTAACCTAACCTAACCTAACCTAACCTAACCTAACCTAACCTAACCTAACCTAACCTAACCTAACCTAACCTAACCTAACCTAACCTAACCTAACCTAACCTAACCTAACCTAACCTAACCTAACCTAACCTAACCTAACCTAACCTAACCTAACCTAACCTAACCTAACCTAACCTAACCTAACCTAACCTAACCTAACCTAACCTAACCTAACCTAACCTAACCTAACCTAACCTAACCTAACCTAACCTAACCTAACCTAACCTAACCTAACCTAACCTAACCTAACCTAACCTAACCTAACCTAACCTAACCTAACCTAACCTAACCTAACCTAACCTAACCTAACCTAACCTAACCTAACCTAACCTAACCTAACCTAACCTAACCTAACCTAACCTAACCTAACCTAACCTAACCTAACCTAACCTAACCTAACCTAACCTAACCTAACCTAACCTAACCTAACCTAACCTAACCTAACCTAACCTAACCTAACCTAACCTAACCTAACCTAACCTAACCTAACCTAACCTAACCTAACCTAACCTAACCTAACCTAACCTAACCTAACCTAACCTAACCTAACCTAACCTAACCTAACCTAACCTAACCTAACCTAACCTAACCTAACCTAACCTAACCTAACCTAACCTAACCTAACCTAACCTAACCTAACCTAACCTAACCTAACCTAACCTAACCTAACCTAACCTAACCTAACCTAACCTAACCTAACCTAACCTAACCTAACCTAACCTAACCTAACCTAACCTAACCTAACCTAACCTAACCTAACCTAACCTAACCTAACCTAACCTAACCTAACCTAACCTAACCTAACCTAACCTAACCTAACCTAACCTAACCTAACCTAACCTAACCTAACCTAACCTAACCTAACCTAACCTAACCTAACCTAACCTAACCTAACCTAACCTAACCTAACCTAACCTAACCTAACCTAACCTAACCTAACCTAACCTAACCTAACCTAACCTAACCTAACCTAACCTAACCTAACCTAACCTAACCTAACCTAACCTAACCTAACCTAACCTAACCTAACCTAACCTAACCTAACCTAACCTAACCTAACCTAACCTAACCTAACCTAACCTAACCTAACCTAACCTAACCTAACCTAACCTAACCTAACCTAACCTAACCTAACCTAACCTAACCTAACCTAACCTAACCTAACCTAACCTAACCTAACCTAACCTAACCTAACCTAACCTAACCTAACCTAACCTAACCTAACCTAACCTAACCTAACCTAACCTAACCTAACCTAACCTAACCTAACCTAACCTAACCTAACCTAACCTAACCTAACCTAACCTAACCTAACCTAACCTAACCTAACCTAACCTAACCTAACCTAACCTAACCTAACCTAACCTAACCTAACCTAACCTAACCTAACCTAACCTAACCTAACCTAACCTAACCTAACCTAACCTAACCTAACCTAACCTAACCTAACCTAACCTAACCTAACCTAACCTAACCTAACCTAACCTAACCTAACCTAACCTAACCTAACCTAACCTAACCTAACCTAACCTAACCTAACCTAACCTAACCTAACCTAACCTAACCTAACCTAACCTAACCTAACCTAACCTAACCTAACCTAACCTAACCTAACCTAACCTAACCTAACCTAACCTAACCTAACCTAACCTAACCTAACCTAACCTAACCTAACCTAACCTAACCTAACCTAACCTAACCTAACCTAACCTAACCTAACCTAACCTAACCTAACCTAACCTAACCTAACCTAACCTAACCTAACCTAACCTAACCTAACCTAACCTAACCTAACCTAACCTAACCTAACCTAACCTAACCTAACCTAACCTAACCTAACCTAACCTAACCTAACCTAACCTAACCTAACCTAACCTAACCTAACCTAACCTAACCTAACCTAACCTAACCTAACCTAACCTAACCTAACCTAACCTAACCTAACCTAACCTAACCTAACCTAACCTAACCTAACCTAACCTAACCTAACCTAACCTAACCTAACCTAACCTAACCTAACCTAACCTAACCTAACCTAACCTAACCTAACCTAACCTAACCTAACCTAACCTAACCTAACCTAACCTAACCTAACCTAACCTAACCTAACCTAACCTAACCTAACCTAACCTAACCTAACCTAACCTAACCTAACCTAACCTAACCTAACCTAACCTAACCTAACCTAACCTAACCTAACCTAACCTAACCTAACCTAACCTAACCTAACCTAACCTAACCTAACCTAACCTAACCTAACCTAACCTAACCTAACCTAACCTAACCTAACCTAACCTAACCTAACCTAACCTAACCTAACCTAACCTAACCTAACCTAACCTAACCTAACCTAACCTAACCTAACCTAACCTAACCTAACCTAACCTAACCTAACCTAACCTAACCTAACCTAACCTAACCTAACCTAACCTAACCTAACCTAACCTAACCTAACCTAACCTAACCTAACCTAACCTAACCTAACCTAACCTAACCTAACCTAACCTAACCTAACCTAACCTAACCTAACCTAACCTAACCTAACCTAACCTAACCTAACCTAACCTAACCTAACCTAACCTAACCTAACCTAACCTAACCTAACCTAACCTAACCTAACCTAACCTAACCTAACCTAACCTAACCTAACCTAACCTAACCTAACCTAACCTAACCTAACCTAACCTAACCTAACCTAACCTAACCTAACCTAACCTAACCTAACCTAACCTAACCTAACCTAACCTAACCTAACCTAACCTAACCTAACCTAACCTAACCTAACCTAACCTAACCTAACCTAACCTAACCTAACCTAACCTAACCTAACCTAACCTAACCTAACCTAACCTAACCTAACCTAACCTAACCTAACCTAACCTAACCTAACCTAACCTAACCTAACCTAACCTAACCTAACCTAACCTAACCTAACCTAACCTAACCTAACCTAACCTAACCTAACCTAACCTAACCTAACCTAACCTAACCTAACCTAACCTAACCTAACCTAACCTAACCTAACCTAACCTAACCTAACCTAACCTAACCTAACCTAACCTAACCTAACCTAACCTAACCTAACCTAACCTAACCTAACCTAACCTAACCTAACCTAACCTAACCTAACCTAACCTAACCTAACCTAACCTAACCTAACCTAACCTAACCTAACCTAACCTAACCTAACCTAACCTAACCTAACCTAACCTAACCTAACCTAACCTAACCTAACCTAACCTAACCTAACCTAACCTAACCTAACCTAACCTAACCTAACCTAACCTAACCTAACCTAACCTAACCTAACCTAACCTAACCTAACCTAACCTAACCTAACCTAACCTAACCTAACCTAACCTAACCTAACCTAACCTAACCTAACCTAACCTAACCTAACCTAACCTAACCTAACCTAACCTAACCTAACCTAACCTAACCTAACCTAACCTAACCTAACCTAACCTAACCTAACCTAACCTAACCTAACCTAACCTAACCTAACCTAACCTAACCTAACCTAACCTAACCTAACCTAACCTAACCTAACCTAACCTAACCTAACCTAACCTAACCTAACCTAACCTAACCTAACCTAACCTAACCTAACCTAACCTAACCTAACCTAACCTAACCTAACCTAACCTAACCTAACCTAACCTAACCTAACCTAACCTAACCTAACCTAACCTAACCTAACCTAACCTAACCTAACCTAACCTAACCTAACCTAACCTAACCTAACCTAACCTAACCTAACCTAACCTAACCTAACCTAACCTAACCTAACCTAACCTAACCTAACCTAACCTAACCTAACCTAACCTAACCTAACCTAACCTAACCTAACCTAACCTAACCTAACCTAACCTAACCTAACCTAACCTAACCTAACCTAACCTAACCTAACCTAACCTAACCTAACCTAACCTAACCTAACCTAACCTAACCTAACCTAACCTAACCTAACCTAACCTAACCTAACCTAACCTAACCTAACCTAACCTAACCTAACCTAACCTAACCTAACCTAACCTAACCTAACCTAACCTAACCTAACCTAACCTAACCTAACCTAACCTAACCTAACCTAACCTAACCTAACCTAACCTAACCTAACCTAACCTAACCTAACCTAACCTAACCTAACCTAACCTAACCTAACCTAACCTAACCTAACCTAACCTAACCTAACCTAACCTAACCTAACCTAACCTAACCTAACCTAACCTAACCTAACCTAACCTAACCTAACCTAACCTAACCTAACCTAACCTAACCTAACCTAACCTAACCTAACCTAACCTAACCTAACCTAACCTAACCTAACCTAACCTAACCTAACCTAACCTAACCTAACCTAACCTAACCTAACCTAACCTAACCTAACCTAACCTAACCTAACCTAACCTAACCTAACCTAACCTAACCTAACCTAACCTAACCTAACCTAACCTAACCTAACCTAACCTAACCTAACCTAACCTAACCTAACCTAACCTAACCTAACCTAACCTAACCTAACCTAACCTAACCTAACCTAACCTAACCTAACCTAACCTAACCTAACCTAACCTAACCTAACCTAACCTAACCTAACCTAACCTAACCTAACCTAACCTAACCTAACCTAACCTAACCTAACCTAACCTAACCTAACCTAACCTAACCTAACCTAACCTAACCTAACCTAACCTAACCTAACCTAACCTAACCTAACCTAACCTAACCTAACCTAACCTAACCTAACCTAACCTAACCTAACCTAACCTAACCTAACCTAACCTAACCTAACCTAACCTAACCTAACCTAACCTAACCTAACCTAACCTAACCTAACCTAACCTAACCTAACCTAACCTAACCTAACCTAACCTAACCTAACCTAACCTAACCTAACCTAACCTAACCTAACCTAACCTAACCTAACCTAACCTAACCTAACCTAACCTAACCTAACCTAACCTAACCTAACCTAACCTAACCTAACCTAACCTAACCTAACCTAACCTAACCTAACCTAACCTAACCTAACCTAACCTAACCTAACCTAACCTAACCTAACCTAACCTAACCTAACCTAACCTAACCTAACCTAACCTAACCTAACCTAACCTAACCTAACCTAACCTAACCTAACCTAACCTAACCTAACCTAACCTAACCTAACCTAA